>JBAMBO010002636.1:0-15446 GCA_037044535.1 Lordiphosa magnipectinata | reverse complement strand
AGAGAGTTGAAGAAGTTGCACGTGGTGTGTGCAAGACGGAAGAGTGGACAGTGGGGAATGACGGAGGTTTAAGACTTCGGAATCGCCTCGTTGTGCCTACTTTAGCGGATTTGAGGAGAGAGATTATGGATGAATCCCATAAGTCTCGTTATTCTATCCATCCAGGAGAGAATAAGATGTACCAGGATCTGAAACGTCAGTTTTGGTGGAGACAGATGAAGAGAGATATCGCTTTCTATGTCTCTAGGTGCCGGACTTGCCAACAGGTGAAATTCGAGCACAAGAAACCAGCAGGGTTACTTAATCCTCTACCCGTTCCGGACTGGAAATGGGAGAGTATTGGTATGGATTTTGTGGAAGGTTTGCCGACTACTCGGAAGGGTCACAATGTCATTTGGACCATAGTAGATCGTTTGACGAAGTCGGGTCACTTCATTCCCGTTCGTTCGACAAACACTGTGGAAGAGTTGGCTCAGATCTATGTTGATCAGATTGTGAGGTTGCATGGAGCACCGGCTCACATTGTCTCCGACAGAGGGACACAGTTCACTTCTCACTTTTGGAGAAGCATGCAGAAGGCTATGGGCACGAGCTTAGCCATGAGTTCCGCATTTCACCCACAGACAGATGGGCAATCGGAACGGTGTAATCAGATAATCGAAGACATGCTTCGAGCGTGTGCTTTGGATTTTAAAGGCAGTTGGGAGGATCACTTACCTTTGGTGGAGTTCTCCTATAACAACAGTTACCAGGCGAGCATTGGCATGGCGCCATTTGAAGCTCTTTATGGTCGGCCTTGTAGGTCGCCAGTTTGTTGGGTTGAAGCAGGTGAAGGTTTCTTGGTTGGACCGGATTTGCTTAAACAGTCACGGGAAGTGATTGAGGTTGCTAGAGACCGCTTGAGGACAGCTCAGAGCCGTCAGAAAAGCTTTGCAGACAAGAGGAGAAGACCCTTGGAGTTTGCCGTTGGTGAAATGGTCATGTTGAAGGTATCACCTATGAAGGGTGTACGCCGCTTTGGAAAGAAGGGCAAGCTAGCCCCGAGATTCATTGGACCGTTCACGGTGATTGAAAGGATTGGTAAGGCTGCCTACAGGTTAGAGCTGCCGGATGCTTTGAGAGGTGTTCACAACGTCTTTCACGTGTCCATGTTGAGGAAGTTCTTCCGTGATGAGGAACGAGACCTTGTGGTTGATTTCAGAGGACTGGATATTCAGCCGGATGCCAGTTTTGATGTGGATCCTATCCGCATTCTGGATGTGCAAGAGAAGGGCACAAGGAATAAGAGGATACGCTCGGTCAAAGTCCAGTGGAGTGACAATGAGCGAGACGTGACTTGGGAGCTTGAGGATGATGTTCGGAGACAATATCCCCAGCTGTTTGCTTCTTTGGAATGAAGGTGGTAGCATCTCTACCCACGGACCAGTCGAGAGGTACAATGCTTATTTATCTTGCATATATTACTTCTTGATGATCATGCATGTTCTTTTCGTAAGTTTTGATAGCATGGTTTGGTGTGGAAATGACAACGTTGTTTAAAATCTGAAATTTCAGAAATCTGGAAAATTTCTTGCTCGGATCCAAGGGCACGAAAAATAGTAATAGTTGTCGTTTTGAGGAATGCTTTGGTCGAAGTTACCGTGAGGGTGTTGGGATGACTTCCGTATAGGTTTGGAGTCCCTTTGACCCTATAACTCAAGAGTTGTGATCGTGTTTTCACCCGGAGGGTGAATTTTCAGCTTTTTGGACCTCCGATGGAAAGGAGAGCGTTTGACCTGTCGAGAACGGTCGAGGAGCCAAAAGCTTCTGGGGTTTTGTTTCTAACCCGTTGTTGACGACTTCGGGTGAAAAACATTTCAGTTTTGAGAAACTTCATTTTCGGGTGTTTTCCTGGTTTTCTCAGTTTTGACGAAGATTCGAGGACGAACTTCATTCTGAGTGTGGGAGACTGTAATACCCGTAAATTGGGGACCAAATTTTTGCTTTTTGACTTCATAGTGTCATTAGCGATGATCGTGTCCAGTTTCGTGAAGTTTGGGTTGACGGTTTGACCTACACTGCCCTTGGTGTGAAACCAGGCAGTTAAGGTCACTGGCAGGATGTTTGGTGTTGGTCTGAGGTTTAGAGAGGCTACTCGAGGAGTAGGGTGTGCCTCGGTGTTCCCCAAGGGGTACACTAGGTCCCTACTGAAGTTTGGTCGAAGCCTCGTGGTCCGAGTCACGTTGCAGGGACCCAAAACTAGGCAGAGTGCTGTTTTTCCGTAGAGTCATATACGGCATGCATATACGGCATGACAGAGCCTGTCATACCGTATAGGATAGCCTGTGTTGCCGTATACACTTTTGTAAACTGTCTCTGTCTGTTTTGACGGCAACAGTATACGGCATGGCAGGTGGCCTGTTGCCGTATACACCCAGCCTGTTACCGTATAAATTCTTCAGAACTTTCGTATACGGCATTGCTATACGGCATGGCAGGCCTGCCAGGCCGTATAAGCCTGACTGTGATGCCGTATAGCTTGCATTTTAAGTTGGGTTTTGTCGACTTTTCTGTCCTCGTTTTGCGTGCCATTCGTGCACGAACTTCGAGATAGCTAGAGGGGCGATTGGAGGCGATTGCTAGGGCTTCTTGGAAGGCTTGGGAATCACGAGAGATCATCCATCTCTCGCGCGCGCTTGTTTGATCTATCGAATCTTCATTCGATCCAAGGCAAGTATTCCTCCATGTGAGCCCGATTCATCGGGGATTTGTAGTAGAAACTACTGTGTGTGTTCACGTACTATGATTCACACACTAGATGCACATCATGATTAGGTTTACTTGTATTCTTGATCGTCGTGCCATGTTTGATTTGTTGAATATGCCATGTTGTATTTATTGCATGTTTAGCATAGATTTGATCGATTACATGTTCAATTACATATCACATTGTTACATTGAAGCATGTATCATTGTTGTACGCATGTTTAGATGTAAATTGCATATCACATTGCATAATTTACTTCGCGTATGCCATGTTTGCATTCATCGTACACCAAGTGTTCGATGAAATGCCCGAATGAACTAAAACTTGGAATAAAACCTTTATTCACCAAGAACACCTAATAATTGGATTAGATTAGGTGATTAGACCACGGAAACTTTGTTTCCGTGCTCGTTATACACAATTAACTAAAATGTGGGAGTTTGGCACTAGTTTGGCCGAACGACGTGCAAACTCCGGATAAACTGAATAACGCGGTTAACCTCTTTGATGGCCTAGAGTTAGAACCCGTTTAGAAGTTGAGTAGGAGGTTAGGAAACCATCCTTCCTACTCGTAGAGGTCGTGAACCTGGGAACGTCCTTGGAGACGGGAGTTAAGTCCTTGTAGTCCTAGACCTCGAGGGAGAGTCTTCCTTAGCTCGGGGGCGGTCGTGTGTGTTGAGTTTGGGCTCGTCCACCACAGGATAGATAGAGACCTAGGGTCCACAACACCTTTAGAACTCTATAGTGGTTTGGAGGCACCCACTAGCGACCTACGGGTCAATGATGTGGTTTGGATGTTCATGACAAGCTGGAGGGCGGTGAACATGATTGTTTGGTCCATGACAAGCTGGAGGGCGGTGGATCGTCCATCACTTGGGACTTCGGTCCTTTGGCGTTGGGTAGTACTTCCCATATGGTTCACAGGTCCTAGATTAGGTTTACCCCTAATAGGATATTGAGATAGGCTTATTACCTACCCTCATGTGGGAGCAGTTCGAGGCTTCCTTATAACTCTTAATAAGTAAATTAGGAGTAGTTGGATAGATTCATATATATACATATTGCATTCTATCATCCATGTTTATTTGATGTACTTTCATTATATTTCTATATTGCTTGTATATCGTTTATCGGACATTATGTGACCAATGCCTGTGCTTGAGTCGAACCTCTTGCTCGGTGCATTTGGCTCACATGGTGGACTGCTTGCATGCGTTTAATCGCTCCCCCTACAGGTGCGAGACATGCGGAGCCACAGAGAGCGGCCTAGACGTGGAGCAGCTTATAGGAGCGGCTCTTAGATGTGTTTCCTGGTTCAGATAGTTTACTTTCTGTTGAGTCAGTCTTTACAGTCAGCTGTAGCCTACGGGCAAGATATTATTTGATTCATTTCATTTTCACAGTTGTACAAACTATTTTGGGGCCTTCGAGCCAAAGTTATTATCTATATCTATTTCAGTTTTCCTGGGTATCTTGAGGCAGTGTTAGTTTACTTTCATTCAGTTTACTTTTATGCATGATACAGATCAGGGCAGGTGTAGTCTTTCCAAGACTTACACACTTTACAGGTATCCTTCGGGATTATCAGGTCTTATGACCAAGTGTAGATGCGTCTACAAATTAAAACCTATTTTCAAATGCTTCTGCTGATATTATAAAACCTTTCTTTAAAACTATGCTTGTGTGTTGTTTTAGGATTGTGTAATGATGCTCATTCTTGACCAATTTGTAATCCGATGGTCAATGGATGACATAAGGAGACCAATTTGACTCTTTTGGGTGATTTGTGGGCTGCAGCCATGAGATCACTCATTTGGGGCGTTACAGAAACACTCCCAAGGCACGGTAGGTTCTAGATCTCTGACGAAGGCCTCGAAACCCCTATTTTACGCCAAGTCAAGTACGAGAAAACCCATACTACAAAACCTTACCAAAATTCACGTGCATGTTATACAAGATATAAGCATCACTAAAAGAAGAAAAAAATTAGGACTTACAAAATATGCCATATACTTATAAAACATTTTTCTATATGATGCAACCTCACAACTTTACTCAACTCAAAGGGATTTTGGGTTTCTAAGAAGGTTCAATAAACACCAAATTTATATGATTTCAAGTACTTGAATGTGATAGTTTGTAATTGTTTACATGCTTGTGTTAATTATATTTTGCTGATAAGCATGATTGCCTATATTTATTAGTGTGATAGTTAAGAAATGTTTCAAGCCTAAGGTCTGGATTTGTGGGTACTCCTTCTTAAAACCCTCCCGAGACTACACTCGGCCACTTTGGTAACTTAGTGGTTTAAAAGTCTTTGTTGCATATGGTAAATGCAACCGAGTCTACCTACGAAAGTGGTATTATCCTATATCTTTGAGCACCTATCATTTATTTATTCTCACTCACTTGCTTGGGGACAAGCAAGGACTTGTTTGGGGGTATTGTGATAGGGGCTCAAATGTGTAATTTTATATTATATTTTATGTATTCCCATGCCCTGCCATATTACATTTGGAGACTAATTAAGCTATTTTCATGTATTACAGATATTTGAGGTCCTCCATTGTAAAGATCAGAAAAAGCGTCCTTTTCATGCAGAAATCCTATCAGATAAGGAGCAATTAATAAAGAAGCCCATTTTCTAGAAGAGTATCAACAGAATCAGGATATTATCTTGGAGATAAAGCAAATGATATTCTTCGAAGATATATCAGAATCTCTACAAATCTTTGAAGATATATCAGAATCTCTACAAATCTTGGAAGATATATCCTCATGCCAAATTTGGAATCAGCTTTAAAGGCCAGGATTGAAGACTCCCAGATCTAGACGGTCAAGATTTCACTTTCCAGAAACTTCTTTTAGGGTTTCGAATTAGGGTTTTAGGGGTAATTTGTAATTTGCCAGGGCTATGAAATCTATAAATAGACCCTCAGGCTTTCATTATTTTTTGTACCTTTTTCTGACAACGAAAGGCTGCCAACAATCTTCTTCTGCTGGAATTATTCTGACAAAATAATGAGCAAATCTTTCTTCTTTCAATTCTTGTTCTGTTATTTTAATTCTAGTTATTTTCAATTCGTAGTGTAATTATTTTCATTCTAGTAGTTTAATTAATATTTTATTTGCAGTGACACTAGTTCGCATCACAGTTCTAATCGTAGGAAGTGGACGACACTCTTTCTTACCACTATTCTTCTTTTCTCTTTTATTCTTATTCTTCTTTTGCATAGGTGAATTGGTCAAACACCTGTCTACTTGTTTTATAGGAAATTCACATTATCAATGTGTTTAAATAAAGAAGGAACCTCTATATACTCACTAATTGTTTCCACCCCTATCTCTTTTTAAAAAAATCATTACCTCATCTCAAATACCTTCTTCTAACTGAAAGTTTAATATACTGAAGCATAACGGTGATGCATTTGGCATGAATCACATGGAAACAATAGGCATGAGTCTTGAGATGGCAGTATAGTTACAATTGAATTTTTAAGGCTATTCTGAGTGATGGGCATTGAAAAATACCATTGAGGATTTTCTTTATCCGAATGATTGAGGCTACTAACATGTATGCAATTTATGCCAAGCATGTCACCCTTATGCTTAATGATGTCCAACTTTCATTTTAGAAAAAGGTATTTGAGATAGGGTAGTGGTTATTTAGAAAGAGATATGGGTGGAAACAATTACAGAGTATATGGAGGTTCTTTATTTCTTTTTAAACCCATATTGCACTGTCTACTAGGCGTTCACATTCAAAAGTTAAAATATACGTATAATTAATACCATCATTTCTTTAAACCCTTATATTTAATGATATTCAACTAATACCATCATAATCTTTGTGTAGGTATGGTCTGATATAAAAAAAACAATATATCTGATGTTTCTGAAGATCTAAAGTGGATTGGACGTCGACTCGACTTAGGATGCCCATCAAGTTATTGGTTTAGTGTTTATATCTTTAGCTTGCATATCGTCTTAAGGAGGGATATATATACGAGCAAAATATAACCAATTCTTGGAATATGGTAGCCTTTACGAACAACTAGCTGATATCTAGTAGGTCCAATGGTCGCTTCGCATGATGCCTCGATTATGACTCAATATGGAGGTAATTTCTTGTCTTTTCTCTTTTAACTTTTTTTAAATAAACAACTAATTTTATTAAAGAAATGAAAATCATAGGAAAAGAAAAAGGGTTGGGTGGATTTGAAGTGCCTACCCACCCAGTATATAATGCTCTAAGGCCTCAGACTAAAGTACCAAGCCCTTACGTCACTGTATTAGTTGCCCTTAACATGCAGTCCCAAAACCAACCCACAAAATGGTACATACCATTTAGGTTGTAAAACTTAAATTTAACATCATAATAGTTTTCCGGCACCTCAGCCTGAGGTCACAGGAAAATATAGAGATGGCCAAAAACCATTGCCACTTCCAAATGCATCCTTCTTTAAATGATACTAACACATGATGATTGTATTTCATCACACAACCACAATTACAAACTAGTTTGAAAAAAAATCCCATACCAACCCCATAAGATCTGGAATGAAGGTGAATATACTTACCTTCCGAATCACACAAAGATGATATGTGATTGACTCTCCCCATGTTGCAATTTACCCATATCAGTATTGTATCACTGCATCTAGAAATGAAACTAGATGCTTCAATTACCTGTGATCTGATGTTGCTTGATATTGCCTACTGAAACTCCTTAATTTATTTAGTTTATACAAAGACTTATTAACTTGTCCAATGTCATGTACTATGGTTAGCAATAAGAAAAGGTTTAAGTCAACCATTTTTTAACTCCACCAATGCACATTATCATAATTAGTTGGCATTGTCGGTCCCAATCCCATGTAAAGGAGGGGGGAAATAATTGCCTTATTACACAGCTATGAAAATGCATTGGCAGAGGGGACAATATAGTTAGGCATCGTAATCTTAGAGATGACAGTGTAGTTAAATTTGTGGAGGAGGGAAAATATCACTATCTGCTTCTCATTTCTCAAAGTATCACAAACTAATAATAAATACTACTATGTGAAGTTATGGATCTGATAATCAATATAACAAAATCACATAAAGCATTAATATATTATCCTCCTCAATAGTACAAGTGTTTAGTCTACGTAATGAAAACAATGATAAATATAAAACTAGCAAGGATCGATAGTAAACTTCAATTCGTGAAAATGTCATTACATATAGGACAATAAATAGGTGGTCATTGGCCAGACTTATATTGTTTGTGTGTGTCATATTTTCAATTAGTGTCACTATCCTTACCAGTTTTATATTTATTATTGGTTTAATTAAGTAGAGTAAACACCTGAAATATTAAGGAGGACAATATACTAACGTTTTTGTGATTTTGTTACACTGGAGATCACATTCACAATTTCTTGTAGTAGTATATATTATTAGATTATAATATTTTTATTACGAATAATATCTTGGTTATATATTTTCCCTTCTACAAATTCAGTTTTAACTACACTGTCGTCTCCAGGCTTATGACACCTAACTATATTTTTGTCTTTGATAATGTATTTTCACGAAGTATACTAGTTTATCACTATATTGGCCTCATAACAAACATTTTTCATATTCTACCAGGTAAACACTCTGTAGTTGTGGAAATGCGGCTTAGAAACTTGCATTTGTCGGATCGCAAGCCGCGAAGTGTAAAGTAGGAGCCCTGCTCTACGGCCGGTATATTTATATCTCCCTTACTTAAAAAATAGGATGTTCTTTTCACATTCATTGGGTCGATTTCATTTCATTTTATAAGCAACCATTTTTTAACTCTGCCATTTTATAGGCTGGAAATCGTTCTCATAAATTTGCAATGTCGGTCCCAAACAATAGGTATATCTTATTTTGCGATTATATTGAACAAGTATTTTTTCTAATTTTTTTTGTGATTATAATGAGCATCAACTGGTATAATATTTGGGCAACATTCTTCAAACAACCAAAAAAATTAACATTTACTTTTTACATCGGTTCCACATGGAACCGTTGTGGAATGTCTTCCTGTATTTTTAAACCAGGTATTAAATTAATGATGTCATAGGACTTACCATGGAAGTTAGAGAAAAAACTGCCGTACAAAGCCTTGTGAAAATAAGGATGGGTCCAACCTACCTCGGTAGGTAGATCAATTATGAATATTAACCATCATGGATCACCTTTTTAATCACGATTAAATAGAGAAATTCTTGTACTGATGGTACAAATATAAGGTCGTACGGTTTGTCAAATCCCTGACAAGCCGTAAGGTGTATCATAGGAGTCTGATAAAAAGCATAATGACATCTATTTTGGCACACCAAACGATATACAACTTTGATACAACTTTGCTAGGATGTAGGTGGCCCTCTTAGGCACACAGTCGCTCGCAACCAAAAGCGAGGGAAACTGTAATACCCGTAAATTGGGGACCAAATTTTTGCTTTTTGACTTCATAGTGTCATTAGCGATGACCGTGTCCAGTTTCGTGAAGTTTGGGTTGGCGGTTTGACCTACACTGCCCTTGGTGTGAAACCAGGCAGTTAAGGTCACTGACTGGGTGTTTGGTTTTGGTCGAGGGTTGCGAGGCAATTCAGGAGCTAGGTTGTGCCTTGGTGTTCCCCAAGGGGTACACTAGGTCCCTACTGAAGTTTGGTCGAAGCCTCGTGGTCCGAGTCTCGTTGCGGGACCCAAAACAGGCAGAGTTCTGTGTTTTCTAGTGTGCTTATACGGTATGCATATACGGCATGACAGGGACCTGTCATGCCGTATATGACAGCCTGTGATGCCGTATACCTTTTGTACTTATTCTCTGTCTGTTTTGACGGCAACAGTATACGGCATGGCAGGGGCCTGTTGCCGTATACACCCAGCCTGTTGCCGTATACATTCTTCAGCACTTTCTTATACGGCTTCACTATACGGCATGGCAGGCCTGCCAGGCCGTATACGCCTGACTGTGATGCCGTATAAACATCGTTTTAAGTTGGGTTTTCTGACTTTTTGTTTCTCGTTTTGCGTGCCACTCGTGCACGAACTTCGAGATAGATAGAGGGGCGATTGGAGGCGATTGCTAGGGCTTCTTGGAAGGCTTTGGAATCATGAGAGATCATCCATCTCTCGCGCGCGCTTGTTTGTTTATCGAATCTTCATTCGATCCAAGGCAAGTATTCCTCCATGTGAGCCCGGTTCATCGGGGAATTGTAGTAGAAACTACTGTGTGTGTTCACGTACTATGATTCACACACTAGATGCACATCATGATTAGGTTTTGCTATGAATTCTTAATCATTGTGCCATGATTGTTTGTTTAATATGCTATGTTGTATTGAAATTGCATGTTTAGCATAGATTTGATCGATTTACATGTTCAATTACATATCGTATTGTTAAATTGAAGCATGTTATCATTGTTATACGCATGTTTAGATGTAATTGCATATCACATTGCATAATTTACTTCGCGTATGCCATGTTTGCATTCATCGTACACCAAGTGTTCGATGAAATGCCCGAATGAACTAAAACTATGGAATAAAACACTTTATTCACCAAGAACACCTAATAATTGGATTAGATTAGGTGATTGGACCATGGAAACTTCGTTTCCGTGCTCGTTACACACAATTAACTAAAATGTGGGAGTTTGGCACTAGTTCGGCCGAACGACGTGCAAACTCCGGATAATTGAATAATGCGGTTAACCTCTTTGATGGCCTAGAGTTAGAACCCGTTTAGAAGTTGAGTAGGAGGTTAGGAAACCATCCTTCCTACTCGTAGAGGTCGTGAACCTGGGAACGTCCTTGGAGACGGGAGTTAACCTTCGTGGTCCTAGACCTCGAAGGAGATTCTTCTTAGCTCAGGGGCGGTCGTGTGTGTTGAGTTTGGGCTCGTCCACCACGGGATAGATAGAGACCTAGGGTCCACAACACCTTTAGAACTCTATAGTGGTTTGGAGGCACCCACTATCGACCTACGGGTCAAGATGTGGTTTTGATGTTCATGACTAGCTGGAGGGCGGTGAACATGACTGTTTGGTCCATGACTAGCTGGAGGGCGATGGATCGTCCATCACTTGGGACTTCGGTCCTTTGGCATTGGGTAGTACTTCCCATATGGTTCACAGGTCCTAGATTAGGTTTACCCCTAATAGGATATTGAGATAGGCTAAATACCTACCCTTACGCGGGAGCAGTTCGAGGCTTCCTCATAACTCTTAATAACTAAACTATGAGTAGATGGATAGATTCACATATATATATATATATATATATTGCATTCTATCATCCCTGGTTGTTTGTTATACTTTCAGCTATATTTCATATTGTTGTATATCTTTTATCGGACATTATGTGACCAATGCCTGTGCTTGTGTCGAACCACTTGCTCGGTGCATTTGGCTCACATGGTGGACTGCTTGTATGCGTTTAATCGCTCCCCCTACAGGTGCGAGACATGCGGAGCCACGGAGAGCGGCTTAGACGTGGAGCGGCTTATAGGAGCAGCTCATAGACGTGTTTCCTGGATTAGATAGTTTGCTTTCTGTTGAGTCAGTCTTTACTTTTCAGTCAGCTGTAGCCTACGGGCAAGATTATTTGTTCTATTTCACATTTGAGTTGTACAAACTATTTTGGGGCCTTCGAGCCAAGTTATTATCTATCTACTCATCTTTTTCCTGGGTATCTTGAGGCATTGGTAGTTTACTTTCATTAGTTTACTTTTATGCATGATACAGATCAGGGCGAGTGTAGTCTTCACAGGACTTACACATGTTACAGGTATCCTTCGGGATTTCAGGTCTTATGACTTGGTGTAGATGCGTCTACAGTTAAAACCTATTTTCAAAGCTTCCGCTGTTAACTAAAACTGTTTATCAAAACTATTATAAAACTTTCTTTAAAACTATGCATGTGTGTTGTTTTAGGATTGTGTAATGATGTTCGTTCTTGACCAATGTGAAATCCGATGGTCAATGGATGACATAAGGAGACCATGTTGACTCTTTTGAGTGATTTGTGGGCTGCAGCCATAAGATCATTCATTTGGGGCGTTACAGAATGGTATCAGAGCACGGTTCAAGGTCTGTCACTAGGGGTCTGTCGGTTGTGGTGTCTACAGGAAACACTTAGGATTTGTGTCCGCGTACGTTAGACCTTAGGTTCTGAGTGAGGTCGATCGGATTTGAGTCCCATGCTTGATGTTCTACTTGTTCTTACTAAATGAACTACTTGGGATAATGTGATTTCTTACTAACCGTTTGAAATTTGTTTTGTTTGTCTTTGCCTCACACTAATGAGAATTTACTTTCTTGATACCTCAGATGGTGAACACTCGGAGCACTGGAGGTAGAGGCAGAGGAAGAGGAAGAGGCCGGGGTAGGGGTGTTGCAAATGCTCCTGCACCAGCTGTACCTGTTGAACCAGTTGTTCAAGCTCAGGCGCCCGCAGCTGAGGGAGTGCCTGCATGGTTCCTTGCGGCAATGGCACCGCTACAGAACCAGATGAACATCCTCCAAGCGGCACTTCAGCCCGCTGTAGAGGAAGTAGCTGTTGAAGAAGAGACTGAGGCTCAGTTGGAGGCACCTTTGCCACCAGTTCAGCCCAGAGGAGCTGAGAGTTCTCAGAGTGCTTGGCTGAAATTGCTAGGCTACTATGAAAAACACAAACCAGCTGTGTTTGATGGTGAGACCGACGGTTTGAAAGCTCAGCAGTGGAAGGAAGACGTCCACAGGATTTTGGTGTCTATGGAGGCAACTCCAGTACAGATGCAGAGACTAGCAGGATTTAGTCTCAAGGGAGCTGCAGGTCGTTGGTATGACTTGACTTGGACACCCGAGAGGAGACTCACACTCACTTGGGAAGAATTTCTAGTAGAGTTCGATAAGAACTTTATATCTGAAACAGTGAGAGCTTTGAGGTTGGATGAATTCTTCACTTTGAAGCAAGGTGACATGACAGTCACAGAATATGAGAAGAAGTTCGTGGAACTTTCTAGCTATGCCAAGGATTTGAACTTACCTGAGTCAACCAAGGCAAGGCTTTTTTAGAAGAACTTGAAATCCAAGTATAAGAATCTGGTTTCAGCTCAGAGGTTGAAAACTCTGAGGGATGTCATTGACTCAGCTCGAGTCATTGAGAGGAATGGAGAAGAGGACCAAAGGGAGAGAGACTCTGCGGCTCAAGTTAAAGCTAAAGCCGAAGAAAAGGCTAAAGCTAAGAGGCCCGCTCAGGCCATGGACCAGGGGAAAGCCCCTACAGCAGCAGTGGCATCTGGAAACAATGCCAAGAAGCAGCAGAGCACTGGAGGCTTTAAGGGTAACCGTAATGGAAACCCAAAGAGCGGCGCTTGCTATAATTGTGGCGAGCAAGGCCACAGGAGAGCTGATTGTCCTAAACCCCTCAAGCAGAAGGGTGGGAATCAGGGCCAGCAAGGCCAAGGCTATCGAGGAGGTAACCAGCAGCAGCAGGGTTATGCTCCACAGCAGCAGCAGTATCAGCAGAGGCAGTACGTGCCTCAGGGGGCTCAGCTTCACGCAGCTTATCAGCCCGAGCCTATTCACTATCAGGCTCCAGTTCATCATCAGGCCGCGATCCAGGCCTATGTTCCAGCTGTCGCTCCACAACCTGGAGGACAAATCTTTGCGGCAGTTCAGAGAGAACAACCCGCAGGTGCCTTGTTTGAAGGTACATTCCTTGTTAATGATATTCTTGCTAGGATATTATTTGATTCCGGAGCTACACACTCCTTCATTGCTTCTGACTTCATGTTAGCGCTTGGTTTGAGACCAGAGTTTTTGTTAACCCCTCTTGAGATTAACACTCCAGTGGGTAGAACAGTTTTCCTAGACCGCGTATGTCGGGGAGTTGTGGTTAGTTTGGACAACCACAGGTTTGAGTCTAGTTTGGTGGTGCTTTCCATGACAGATTACGACGTGATCTTAGGGATGGATTGGTTGTCTTTGTACAGAGTGCAGTTAGACTGTTTCTCCAAGACGGTGGTACTTACATCACCAGGAGCAGGCAGTATTGTGGTTGCCGGTATCAGGGGAAACTCTTTTGCTGAGGCATTCATAGCTCACCTCGAGGGGGAGCAGGGCACAGTTGAGTTGGCTTCATTGCCAGTAGTCTCAGAGTTTGGTGACGTCTTTGGAGAGGTCACAGGTTTACCACCAGCTAGAGAGGTAGAGTTTGCTATAGACTTACTACCGGGAACGGCACCGATCCATAGGTCTCCGTACCGTATGGCTTTGGTTGAGCAAGATGAGCTCAAGCGTCAGATCGACGAGTTGTTTGGTTTTGGTTTCATCAGGCGGAGCCACTCGCCATGGGGAGCTCCAGTCTTGTTTGTTACTAAAAAGGATGGTTCTCAACGTCTTTGCATAGACTATCGGGAGCTTAATAAGGTTACAATCCGGAACCGGTATCCACTACCGAGGATTGATGATCTCTTTGATCAGCTGAGAGGAGCTAAATACTTCTCGAAGATTGATTTGAGGTCAGGGTATCATCAGCTGAGAGTTAAGGAATCAGACATTCCTAAAACTGCTTTTGTGACCAGGTATGGGTCATACGAATTTCGGGTTATGCCTTTTGGTTTGACCAATGCGCCGGCTGTGTTCATGGACTTGATGAACCGAGTCTTTCAGCCGTATCTCGACCAGTTTGTCATAGTCTTCATCGACGACATTTTGGTATACTCCGTGACAGCAGAGGATCATGGAGAGCATCTGAGGATAGTTCTGGAGTACTTTGAGAGGACATCAACTCTTCGCGAAGTTTTCCAAATGCGAGTTCTGGCTCCAGGAAGTAAAATTTTTGGGCCATGTGATCTCTTCTGAAGGAATTTCAGTTGATCCTAGTAAGGTGGAGGCAGTCCTTGATTGGAGGCCACCCACCAGTGTGACCGAGATTAGAAGTTTCTTGGGTTTGGCTGGCTATTACCGGAGATTTATTAAAGACTTTTCCAAGATAGCTACTCCGTTGACGAGGTTGACGAGAAGGACACTCCCTTCTAGTGGAGTGCAGCCTGTGATAAGGGCGTTTGAGGAATTGAAGCGGTTGCTCACAACAGCTCCAGTTTTGATCATCCCGGGCAGCGGGAAGAAGTTTACCGTTTTCACCGATGCTTCATTGCTTGGTTTAGGCGGAGTGTTGCAGCAGGAGAGGCAAGTAGTCGCTTATGCCTCCAGACAGTTGAAGATTCATGAGTTGAATTATCCGACCCATGATTTGGAGTTAGCTGCAGTGGTATTCGCATTGAAAGTGTGGAGACACTACTTGTATGGTGTTCAGTTCGACTTGTTTACCGACCACCAGAGTTTGAAGTACCTTTTCTCACAGAAGGAACTCAATATGCGACAGAGGAGGTGGATAGAGCTCATCAAGGATTATGACTTCATACCACAGTACCATCCGGGCAAAGCGAAATGTAGTAGCTGATGCCTTGAGCAGGAAGACTCCGACAGCTAAGAAGCTAAAGGAGAGAGTTCGGAAGGAGAAAGCTAAGCTGGCAATGCTTAGGTGTTCTTCTTGGAAGAATGTGCAATTCTTATCAGATTTTGATTTCCGGTGTAATTCTGGAAATGTTGGTTTTGTTGGGAGCATCAGGGGTGAAACGTCTTTGAAAGACAAGATCATCGAAGCTCAGTTCTCCGACTCTTGGATACAAC